>CM038795.1:202173740-202217184 GCA_021764765.1 Vicia sativa | reverse complement strand
GCACATGGCCGTAACCTTCCGCTTGACGGATGCCTAGCAGCATCAGACCTACTCTCCTCATCTAGGATATGCCTGTTATGTTCCCACTTGATCGACATAACAGCCTAATTCCAAGCATGGTACCCGATTCGATTGTGTTAAAGCCTGGGATAGCTATATCCATGGATCCGCATATCTAGGCCCAAATATAGCAGCCAATGAGAACGCCCCTAAGATCCTTATATAAACCCTCATTCTTTGAGGGCAAGGTATCACATTCTTACTCGAACAATCTTAATACTCTCTTGTTCTCACCTTGATCACTTGCTTACTTTAGCATCAGAGTGCCTTACAAGTACACCACCCCCTCCTCATCATCAACATTGCTCGAAGGACCTCTATTCGCTCATGCCATCTCCAATTCTGATCAACCGACCAAATCAGTGGCCCCGTCTGTGGGAACTTATCTTCCCCGTCTTCATTCCTCATCAAGAATCCAGAAGACCAAAGATACCTCATCACCTCCAAGAAAATGGCTAAAAGCAACGACCTGTTTACTTTGGGCAAGACCATCCTCTCGCTTGTCCGTAAAATGGAGAGGAGCAAAGCCCTTCCCTATCTCGAGGATTCCATTCACGACAGGGATGACAGGACCGCCTCCCCTGATTTCGACGAATCTGGCGACCAAGATTCTCCCTCGGATAATCAAAAATCCAAGAACCAGACAAACGACATCGTCAACTTTCTTCCCTCGGTACCATTATTAACCAATAATGATCCCACCTTGAAAGCAATCTTATATGCCCTCAATCGCACTAATGATCTTATTCTTTGGCAGTTCGGTAGATAGAGACCCTAAAAAAGAACCGCTCTCAATCTCTACCTTAGAGACCAAGGATGCTCGGCTCCCGTAGCCCTTCGCCATGAAGACCTGGTCCAATTCGAACCCAAGAACATCCCGACGATTTTTTCAAGAAGAGGAGCATACTCCCCTAAGAATAGTGTTTCCTTCTCACAAGAAAACCAAAACAAGCCACGCCGCCCCGCCGACCGATCACCATCTCCAAAATCCAAGCAACGCCGAGACCTTTATGCACCTCAACGCATAAAGAACATTTATTCTCTCTCCGTCAAAGCAACGAAGACAAGCATCATGGTCATCTTTGTCGGACGATCACGTATATTCCCATCCCTTATGGGTTGGAGAAACCCCAAAGCTTGGAAAGTATGATGGCACAACGAACCCAAACGAGCACATCGAAAATATTGACCGCTCAATTATCGAGCCATTAGCGCCATCAGTGCGACTATTCCAACAACTTTGAGGAAAGGGCGATGTCTTGGTACAAAATCCCCCAACGATTCCATCACCTCACTCAAGCGATCAAGAAGATGTTCTCAAGGAACTTCACCGCTTCCCGTCATCCAAAGATGAGGCCTCGCTAAAAGCGATCATACAAGGAGAAGAAGAATCCTTCCGAGCGTATATCGAGAGGTTCAACAAAGAGGTCGTCTAGGTCTCCACGACCGACGAGATGAATAAGTACTTGCTCGAACGAAGACTACGCTCCCGCAACGATTTTGCCAAAGCAGTTGGCATTGAAACACCGACAACACTAGATGCCCTCCTCCTCAAGGCCCAAGCCTACATCCAAGATGAGGAGAAGGAGGCAGCCAATTATGCTCAACATGGCAACATAAATGACCTCGTCATCCTCCCCCGACGGGCATAAGCTAATCGTCCTCACGGACACAACTTCGTGGCAGATATATGTTCCCCGCGAACACAACTGTCGGGTAGACATATTTTCCCCGCAAACACGATTGACTGGAAGATATATGTTCCCCGCGAACACAATCACGGGCAATAAAACTGTCCCTACGAACACACTAGCCTAGCGGTGCTTACATTCTCGCGATCTCGAGTAAAACGAAATGGGCATACTATCTCAAAACCTACATAGGGAAGAACTTGCTCGATCATAAAATGCCGAAAACTTAAAAATATTATAGTTAAGGCACAACAATGACATGCCTTGGAATACCATCTCGAGCATAAGAGCTCGACACCTGCCGCACCATCAGCCGATGTGCCACAACACGGCATTAAGGATCTCGACATATATAACGATCCAGATCCTCTCCTACACGGGACTCAAATGAGCCTCTGTGGTCTAAGTACCTCACCCGACGAACACCCACGCGGGACGCTCACGCCATCGATCTTAGGTCTTTAATCAAGACTTGAGTTCCGATCAAAGCCCGGATAAACAAACTAGCACCCTTTGACTAGTCACACCACACTAGTGAAGACATACATTAAATGAGCAAACCCTCGAAAATTATAAGCATACAAACGAAGAAATCAGACGAGCATATCCTCATAAAAATCAAAACATCTCAGATCGCAGATGACAAGCGCCATCAATGCACTTTCCTCCTTAATGCACAAGCTTACTTTAAGTCGTCACTTTTGTGCCTAGAAGCAACAACTTGAGGAGCTACTGTTCTAGACATCCAAATGGATGTCGGGAAAGCCATCTCTTCGAGTCCAATGACAATTAGAACAGACTAAAAGGCCCTCAAAAGGCATCATCTTCTCGCCTGCACATGGGTTCAAACCTCTCGCCGACGGATGCCGAGCAATCGACCAACTCTCTTCATCGAGGGATATGCCTGTTATGTTCTCACCGGTCGACATAACGGCTAGTTCCGAGCATTGGTGCCCGATTTGACCAGGTCATCCCAGATAGCTATATCCATGGGTCCGCATATTGGTCCAAATATAGCATCCAATAGAACGCTCCTAAGATCCTTATATAAACCCTCATATCTTTGAGGGCAAGGTATCACATTGTTACTCGAACAATCCTAATATTCTCTTGTTCTCACCTTGATCACTTTCTTACTTTAGCATCGGAGTGTCTTGGTGTACATCACCCTCCTCATCATCAACATTGCTCAAGGACCTCTCGCTCGGCCATCTCCACTCGATCAACCACCGATTAGGTTATTTATAGGGTTATGGTCCCCATTTGTGACAACGAGAAAATAACTTATTAAGAATCTCTCTCATCCCCATCGAGGAGAATCAAGGAGCATAAGGAATTTTACAAATTGGAAAATCACATACCCGCAAACCTTCGGTAATTTTTAATGACAAATTCAGTTATGCTTCCGCTTTCATTCTCATAATTGTATTCGGATATGGGTTTAAGAGTTTTATTTAGGGTTTTGTTCCTGAATTCTATATTGATAGAATTTATAAGGTTTATGAACAAAACCTAACAAATCAAACCATTTAATATACAATAGTTTCAACGAATGTAGTGAGTATAGAGTATTGCCACTACAATTGTTAGAAACTATTGAAAAGAATTTGTTACATTTATTAAATGAAACATAATAACTATAAGATTTATATTTAATGGTTGAGATTAAAAATTTTAAAATTTAATTAACTATTTTTTTTTAATAATGACACATAATTTAGTGAAAATTACAATTTAATCTCAATCTTTAATTTTTAAATTTGATGATTCTTATTTATTGTCACATTTTCATATAACTCACTCAATCTCTATATATATATATATATATATATATATATATATATATATATATATATATATATAAATAGAGTATTGGTATATGTATGCATATATAGGTCAATCTATAAGGCCATAGGTAAATGGACTATCTGAAACCCTTAATGTGAACAAGATTTTAAATGGGGTTTTATGTCGATAAAACTTTTAAAATATCGTCGACAAAAAGTTTATAATAACCCATTGGTCAAACTCGACCTTTTAAATTTATCATAGGTCCGACTTGCCTATTTCCACCTCTAGTTATGAACAATCTCATTTCTCGAATCAATATATCTTTCTTAAAGGTGGATTGTTAATTAGTGTGATAAGTGGTGGTTGTAAATGAGCTCGTGGGTTGGCTAAGAAAAACTTGTCTTTTTAAGGTGGATTTTGAAGAAAAGTGTATGATTCACTAGTTGAAACTTTTAGGAGTGTATGCTTATCATATTTGACTTTAATTCCAAGTGGAGATCTTGGATGCATGTTTGTGTGTTTTTGAAAATCTTGTAATTTTGGTCATTAGTTGTTTGACTGAGAGATTAACATCTAAAGGGAGTTGATGCATGATGACCCTTAATGCGTTCCTTTTCCTTTTATGGATAAAGGCCTTAGTGGATTGTTTAATGTATGTGAGCATTTCACTTATCTTTAGGTCGAGATTTAGCTCCTCGAATTTGATTGTCTCTCATCGGTATGTGGATGACACAATTATCTTGTCGATGTTCTCGTTGATAACCTTGGTCGATCATGGCAATTATTAGAGGTTTTAAGATTTCTTTTAGTTTTCGTGTCAATTTTTGAAGAGCTTCCTCATGAGGTTAATCGGATCCTTTTTTGAATTACCTAATGACTTTCTATTGTAAGCAAAAATATTCCTTTAAGTATCTTGACTTCTAATAGGGGACACCTCGACTGAGCATACAGAGCCTATTGCTATTCTAATTTCTAGTATGAGGAACTCAAAGACATTAATATTTTAGCACGAAGGTAGGTGATCTTATTAAATTATATATTGAATCATTTCACTGCTTTTTCTTGTCTTTTCTTAAGATATATGTCAAGGCTGGAAAGAGATATTTAGCGTCCAAAGAATATTTATCCGGGAGGGTTCAAAGGTATTCTAAAATCTCTTAGGTTAAGTGATTAAATGTCTATCAAGCTAAGAAATACGGCGGAATGAGTGTTCGGTTTTATCTTAGTCAACTTGACCATCTTGGCTAAGTGGACGTGACAACTTATTTATGAAGCATTTGGTCTATGGGTTGATATTTTATCCTCCGATATGATGTTCGTGTTATTTCCTCCCTTGGGGGTAGGTCTATTAGCTTCCGTTATGTCTATTTGGTGTAAATGTGTTACCCTATTGGTTTTAAATTTGAGGATTCTTCGATTGATATGATGATATAATTAGTAAAAAGTGTGATATGACCTATTTACGTCCTTCTACAAGCATCCCTGTATGTTTGTGTGCTAGGTTTCCTATGCTTTTTAGTATCTTTGGTCAATAAGAGTGGTATATTAGTTAGGTAGTGAGGGTGAATGACCAACCGAGTTGGGATTTTAAGTGGAAGAGGCACATCTTCATTTATCAAGAGGATTATTGTTAATATCTTGTTTTATATCCATAAGTTGCCTCTCCTGAGTTGAATAGATAATGGTGGCATCACCAAAGGAAGGTATGTGTTTGGTAGCCTTAACTTACTTAGCCCATTCTTTAATATGATATTTCTAGTGATATTTCTTCCAATCTTGTCACTTGGTCCTTCCTCTCATTTGGGATAATTGATCCCAATCTAAAGTGATTGTCTTATCTTTGAGATTTCTCCAAGATAGGGTCTCACCGTATGACATGTTTAAACATATGGTTTGTATGGATCTAGAGGTTGTTTCTTATTTGTTGTGTAAATGCCTAATTGAGTTAGTTACCTTTTATTTGTGACATGCACCATACAACATTTGCTTGGTTTATGCTTTTCAGATGGTTTAGGTGTTGCTTAGTTCTTTCTAGAGATCTTACGGCCCTGGTATTTAGAATGTTGGAAGGTAGGTCTAAGATTAAGAGTGACCTTCTATGATCTAACACTTTATTGTATGATTAATATGAAAATCTCATAATGATATCACGCTTTTTAGTTCATCTAATAGAATAAAGTATGTGGAAGACAAGATCATTTTCCTAGCTTGGAAATAGTCTATAAGTAAGTTCATTGAAACTCGTAGTTTCTATCTTACTAGAGAACCCTATTTTTTTGTCTACTTTTGAGTCAGTTACCTTTTTGTTTGTGACACGCGACCACCCAACATTTGTTTGGTGTATACTTTTCAGATGGTTCAGGTGTTGCTTAGTTCTTTCTAGAGATCTTACGACCCTTGGTATTTAGACTGTTGGAAGGTAGGTCTAAGATTAAGAGTGGTCTCTCTATGATCTAACACTTAGTTGTATGATCAATATGAAAATCTCATAATGATATCACATTTTTTTGGTTCATCTAATAACATGAAGTATGTGGAAGACAAGATCATTTTCCTAGCTTGGAAATAATCTATTAGTAGGTTCATTGGAAACTCGTATATTTTCTCTATCTTGCAAGAGAACCCTATTTTTGTATGTTTTTGAGTGTAGGCTGAGTGTTTTTGACGTTGCATTGGTGTTTCATGGTGGTTTATATGCATGAGTCGTTTCTTTTATGGCTCTTTCTTGGGGGTTAAGATATAGCCTTACCTCTCATGGACTGATGTTTTAGCTTTAGATATTTCTTTTTTGGTTCAACTACCTGGTTTTTGTCCGTTTGCATCTCAAAATTCCTTTACTTTTGCTAGATTATTTTTGTCCCATTTGTCGATTTTGTGTTCTTGGTATGATGTTTATTATGTTTACCATAATTTACCATTTATATATGTAGAGTATTTGAATATATTGTGGAAGTATTATTTTTAAAAATTTATTGATGATGAGAAAGGAAACATGTTTTTAGATAGAAAAAGTAAGAAAGTCGAAAATATAGTTAGGAATTTGACAAAAGACGTCAGATCCTCAAAGAGATCGTGTGACTAAGGTGGCCAAAAGCCACCAGGATCTACGAGGTGGCAGAATACGATTGTGGAGGCCTAATGACAAAGATGGCAGAGGTCGGTCGAATTTTGGTGACAATCACAGTGGGGAGTGACGATGGATGTCTATCTTCTGTTACAGAGCTTTATCAAGCGGAGGGACGGGGTCACTACATATAAAGACCCACGAAAGCGCTGGGCTTTAAAAGCGCTTAGAGGTGGCTGATATAGGTTTTAGCAACGCTTTTGTTTAGAAAAAGGCCAGGTTTATTTATGAAAGCGCCACTAAAAGCTTTCAAAGGTAGGTCTAAGGCAACACTTTTTCTAGAAAACGCTTAGACCTACTTTAGAATGCCTTTAATGCATTCTCGTAGGCACCCTAAGAAAGCGTCAGTAGGGAGGTCTAACGAGTGTCAAGAGGTCGCCGCCGAGATAGGTGCAAAGTTCAAGTTTGTCGTGCATCCTCTCTAGTTTTGTTGGTTCACTAATTTTGACTTTGTTGTTTCGTTTGTAAATTTGTTCGTTAATGAGAAGTGTTACGTGTCCATTAAATATCTATTGACATTTAGCTGCTATAAATATGTATCTCTATCATATTCTTGTCTTCACAATATTCTGAATGTAGTATGCAAGACAGATAGAAAATATGATAATTTTATTATAAAATTAAAGAGACAAAGGTTGAAGGATACCTTTTGATGTATGTAAGTGGATTAGAAAATATTTCTAAACACTTTGACTTGTGTAATTCATATGATAATTAGAGAGATAAAAAAAATTAATAAAAAATAAAATTTGATTTTGAAAATTTTAGTGACTATTTATATGTAACTCATTTATAATATTTTATGATAATTTTTATAAATAAATAGTATGAATAAAATAAATAAAATATTATTATATTTTCTTATCTTTTATTTTCTTCTACTTAATTGTGGATTTGCATTCACTTTTCACAAACTTTATATTGCATTAAACCGTCATTGTTATGTGTTGTTACACATAAATTATTTTGATTTGTTTGATGTTTGAATAATAAAACCCAATTTTTACAAAGATCGGTAAAAATGTCACAGTAAATTTAACAAAATAGACATCATTAATTTTTTCATAAAATTACGGTGTTAGTTATTTTATCAAGCTTATATAATTTCAAACATACACTTTAAAGAAATTACTTCAAAGTCAATTCCACACCGCTAATTAAAAACTTTTCCTTTAAAAGAAGTTAAGTACTTATCCTAGGAGAACTATATGAAAATAAATAATTGCAAATATAACTCATTTAAGACTACCTATATGCTAATATCTACTTAACAAAATATAATCACTTATTTAAATTCAAACTAAAATCTAGTATATAGAATATATCTATACTTAGCTTCTAGATACTTAATTAAGTAATTAAGATAAACATCCATGCATTTGGACAAATATTTTAATTTATTTTCTCATAAAAAGATGATAATATGGATTAGCTCTTAAGTACTTGCTAGAGGTCAAGATTACCTTAAAAGACTAACATGTTTATAAATCTTAATTATTAACTATACAAGTTGGATTAAAAGTTAATCAATACTATTCTTCACGCGTAAGTTACATTGATATCTTAGAATAGGTTATTGATTCTTTTTGACGAAAAAGGTTAGTGATTTAGTATAAGGTCATTGTCATGAAAAATATATATAAAAGTACGTATATAATTGATTCTTGTATACTAAATTTATATAGCATAAAGAAATTGATATTTGACTTTAATCTATTTGTAGGAAAAGGATGGAAAAGAGTTGAAATGTGTGCAGTAGTTTTCAGATTCCTAATTTGGAAAATGAAATTAATGTGAATACAAATTATAATCTAATACATTGTTATGAGAAACAATTTGAAAATATTTGTTATATTAATTTTTTTTTAGAAATTAATTTCAATTATTTTCCATTGAATATATTGTATTTATGAAAAATTAGGTTAATATTAAAATAGTACAGAAATAGAAGACAAGTGAACAATAAATTTTTAGTTCACAAAATTATTTTTTTTTAAAACTATATTCATAGATCTAAAAGATAGAATATTGATATTCATAAGCTTTTAACTATTTTTAAAAGATCAATGTCTTTTGATATTAAGAAATCAAGAGTTTCAAAGGTAAATGGTAAAAAATGTTGATTTTATAATACAATTTATCATGTTTGACGATTTTATTAGAAGCAGCTTTTGAGAGTCGTATGTCCCACAACAAAATCATCATTCCTCAAATTCATCAATAAGAAACTCCATTCAAGTTCATACAAGCATGTTTCAAAACATTTGTTGGCCTAAATGTCGATCTCCATTCAAGTGGGTCACCATAAAATTCACATACGCCTTTTTCTTCGTATATACTTCGACATATCAGAATATATCAAATAAAACATCTCTAACAAAGCCATCTTCCTATTTAAAACTTAAAAACTCTCTACAATCAATCATGCGTTCTCCAATTTATATCTAAACATGCTATACGACAAACGAGACAAAACTCATCAATAAAAATTAAATAAATCATAAACAAAAATATTTATTCGTCTATGTATTTTTTAAAAATAATTTTTGAATGTTAATTTTAAATGTTAAATTTATTTTATATTCATTTTAAAAGTTAAAATCTGCCCTAAAATTAGTATGTTTTTGTGGATTTTCTAAAATATTTTTAAAGATAAATATTAAAATGATTTTTAACATTTCAAAATTATTTTGATAAAATATAAAACATAAAATTTTATAACAGGGAGGAATTGATTATTTAACCTAAACATTATTAACATTAATTAAAATATTTTTATTAGAATTGAAACCTCACACGATATTAGTTTAAAAAAAAAGTCTATTAACTTTTTTGTGTGGTTATTCTTAGAATGATTTACTATGATATAAATTTCTAATTTGATGGAGATTTAAAAAAAATTTGTGTGGTTATTCTTAGAATGATATATGATATAAATTTCTAATTTGATGGAGATTTAATTACGGTTATTGAAATAGGATAATCGGTTCTTGATAAATAATTATAGTTGATAATAATGAATTAATGCTAAACTTTAGACTTATAAGAGTTAGTAGTTATTGAAGTTAGTTTGAATGTTTGATAATTAGTTGTTATTAATGGTAAATATGAAATGAAAAAATATATTATTAATTAAAAATTTATAGTTTCAATGTATTTTTTAAAATAATAATAAAATATAAATAAATCACAATCTAAAACTACAAATTCAAAAGCTATTTTAAATAATTTTTAAAAAATAAAAATAAATAAAAAAAAATTAAAAATTAAAAATTATATGACAATTAACAAATAGAATTATTTTATTAAATATATGCTGAAAAGATAAAAAAAAAATTAAAGATAGAAATTCGTTTTTGGGTGTTAACAGACCCGTAACACCATAGAAGGTTGGAATGTGCAAATCTAGAAAGCGGCGCCTGATAAATACATGAAGTTGACACGTGTCAAAACATTTACTTTAATTTATCTTCCGCTCAATTTATTTGTCGTGAACTGCACGCGTGGCGAATGGTCAAACATCAGCCACTATAATAAGATACTTTATTAATTCCTTCTACATTGTTTTCAATATTTTACGCATATTAAAAACTTAGGTCTTGCTAACTAATTTATAACTACATTCTTACCCTTTACAAAGAGACATCAATTAAATATATAATTATTAAATTGACTTAAATTAATTTAGTCATTCACTTTCTCTCTCATAGTATTTAAATTAACTTATACACAATTTATTAATGTGAAAATAAAGAACTTTAATCAAAATTTAAAAATAAAATATATTACTAAAAAATAAAATAAAATAAAAACTAAAAAAATTCAAATAAAATTTCGTATTCAATTTAAATATCAAATACAAAGATTCAAATATTTAATAAAATTGAAAAAAATACTTAAATCAAATATAATTTAATTCCGTACTTTATGTCATAAACTTCAATTTCTATCAATCCATAATATATCAAGCATATTCTTATTCAAAAATATAAGTAAACAAATTAATATTAATTAATAAAAATATTTTATCTCATTAAAATTAGAAATTTAATAAATTTTATAATAAATGTGTACCTAAACTTTTGAATGAAGTATTAGATTTAAATTTGTATCGCATAATTTCTTTTCTTCTTTTTTTTCTTCTAGGGATATGTAACAACATTATGTCCTTGACCTTTGCATAATCCACAAGTATTCATATTATGAGATAACTCTTTTCCACCTTTAATGCGTCTTCGCTTTGGACGATCTTTGTTTTCGAAATTGAGGACAACAAACAATTTGTTGTGAATCAACTTCATTGTTGAGATCCATTATTTGATCCCTAACTACATCACTATCTTTGGATAATTCTTGAAGCCACCACCGTGATGGCAAGTAATCAAAAGGAATTTTATGACATTCTTTATGAAGAAAAGTACTAAGAATGTGACGACAAAATATCCCCAAAATTTAAATAGCTTGCAACTACATTTAGCTATCTTACCATCCAAAGACTTAATATTTTCGACTATTATCATCTTTATAAATTGCAACACTAACACATTATCATTCTCACAATGAATTGAATATTGGACGGACCATTCAAACTCATCTTGAAATTTCTAGGAAAGAAAATGTGTTAGAACACTATAAGCTTGCTCTTGTAACAGTGACATCATCTTCATATTTGACCTTTTGCACTTTTCTAACATTATATCACACTCTTCTTTTTGCTTAATATCTTTAATTGCTATATCAACCTGAGATGAATTTAACTTCTTTAATACATAAATTCATAAATAATAAGTACTAATATAGTTAAAAATATGGCATACCTGTTTTGCAAAATCAGTTAAACTTGTGTGAGAATTGATGAATCTCTTAATGAATGCGTTAATACTCTCTGATCTTCTAGTGGTTGTCATTCCACTAAAGAAATATTCACGAAGATAGGCGAGTGCCTAATAATATCTAATATCATACAATCCTTTCACATGTTTATTTGTCTGTAAGTTACTACTTAGAAACAACTTCTGGCTTAATGCTCAAATTCTTCACATGTTTCCAACTTATAAAATCTATAAAAATCCGAACACCATTTTGCATATTTGTCTCGAAGTATAGCATTAAACTAAAAACTACACTTGAAAGTTATGTGCCATATACAAAAACTATGTTTTGTTAATGAAATTTCTTTTGTGCTTCTTTCAACCACAGATCTTGGTCAGTTAATATAGTCTTTGGTGGCTTCTTCATCAAATCTAGAAAAGTCTATAAAGAAGGAACACAAAAACAAATTAAAGAAAATGGATCAAATCATCAAATTAATATAAACAAAGCAATAATTACCTTCATTAACCAACTAAATGCGTATATTGTTTCATTCCGTAAAAGTGCGATCCAAATAGTATAGTCTTTCCATGGCTATTCATACCCACAAAATCTCAAACGACATTTCATGAGAATTTACCTTGTATGTAGTATCAAATACAACAACATCACCATATTTTTTGTACCAATCAAAACAAGAAGTTAATGACCAAAAAATATGCTCTAGTCTTTTTTCTCCATCAAGTGTATAAGAATATTGAAACTTTAAGCAATTCTTTTTTGCATTCTCATAATACTTTAGAAGATCCATAGCATCACTTCCTTCAACTTTTTTAATGGTTTTCAAAAAAAGATTGTGAATGTCTTTTTCAATAAAGGGAAGATATTCATGCTTAATATTTTTCTCTAACTCTAAGACATGCATTATTTGTCTACCGAAAGTCCACCCTCTTTTAATAAGAAAATGCGATCATTTTCTAAGATATTTCGATAACATGGTAAAAAACGCACCTCTGATTGGTTTAGTAAACCATGATTATGTTCAACAACAAACGTTGTAACTCGCCACTCACTTGGAAATATATCTTGAGACTTTTGTAGTTTAATTTGTAAATGAGCTTTACATTCACACTTTACTGACTCTCTTTTTCTCTGTTCTTTTGATGGATCTATGTATTTCGAGGAAATTCTACCTTCACGATGACAAAAAAAATCACGTCGACCAATAATTCCATCTTTTTTCTTTACGAACCTACCTTTTCGAATTTAGAACCCATGATGATATGCATATCTCTTGTAAAAAACAAACGTTTCTTTTTCCGTAAGAAAAATTTGACCAATAAAAAATATCATATTTGTCTCATCACAAACTCCACCATTATCAACTTCTTCTGAAAAATTATTTATCACAACATTCTAACTTGAAGGAATAAGATTTTTATTTTCAAAAGTTCTAATTTTTTTAATTTCTAACATGTCTTTCTCCATGATATTATGATCAAAATGGTCAACAATTATTTCTGAATAATCATTCTCTAAAAAAACTTCTTCTATTGGACGTTCATTCAAATTAAAATTTCTAAAATATCCATTGTTTATAATTAACTACAAATAAAAATAATATAAAAATAAATTATAAAATGTTATTGTAAATGTTGAAGATTAAAATAAAATAATAAATCTAAAATACATAATATTTCACAAAACAAATAAATAGAAACACATATAATATTAAAAAATAAACAAATAAATATCATATTCTAAACAAAATAAACAAATAGAACATATTTTAAAATAAAATAAAAAATAGAACATGTACCTTCAAAACCTATCGGAATAGTCAAAGAAGTACATACATACACTTGATAGCTTATATAATTTTAAACTAGTTATGAAAAGAAAAGTATTGTATCTTGAAATTAACATATTAGTGGAATTGAAAGTATATACGATGAGTATCTGTTAGCATTCAAAGACATTAAATGAAAACACAAGGTAACAATATACTAACGGTCCATTTTATTTATTATGGTTTAAAATGTTTCAAATATTTTTTGTTGTCTTAAAACATCTTTTAATAATCTATTTTTTCTAGTGGATTAATGCTGTAATAAATGATCCTTAACCAGTGCCCCATGCATTTGCCTAAAAACTTTAGTTTTTTATTTAACAGAAAAACAAAAATGAAGAGAATGGTGTTGTTGTTTTTGAGTTATGTTGTTTTGACTGGATTGAATTTTTGTTGTTGTTATAGTAAGTCATGACTAATTTGATTTTATTAGGTAAGATACAAATCTCAGCACATAAACAAAAATGTTAAATTTCACCTCCAAACAATGTCTTCAAGCTCTCTCTTAGAATTACTTCACAAAAAATAGAAGTAAGATTAATTTATTCAACAATTAAGATGAGTTAAGATTTTTTTTTTTTGCTCATAACTAATTTTGTTGGTCGTAATAAATTGATAGACAAGAACAATGATAGTTTTATATAATGGATTAAAGATGAACTTTCTTCAAGAAAAAAATAAGATGAATTTAGATTTAACTTATTCAATATATTTGTGTTTTGTTTGATTACCTTTCATTATTCTTCATAGATATTGTTGTGGGTTTTAGATTTGGGAATGTTGCTGAATTTGAGAAAGATGATTAAGAGTAAAATTTAAAAATTCAAAAATAATTTTTAGCGTCGATTTTTTTAACACTAACTCTATTATAAGAGTCGGTTAAATCCACATGTCATGGGTGCCTAAAAGATTTTGATAAATGAAGTAAATGGAAAAGACTCATATAATATATCTCTATTTAAAAGTTAAATGATCAATATAACACGATTTAAAATTAAAGAATTAAATCGAACCCATGGATATAATTAAGGTACTAAAATAAAATTTTACTTTAGTTTTATAGTCTTCTTTAAAAAGCTTTACCTTAATTATTTGTTTAAAGATAATATAGTTTGTGTAACTTATTTCTAACTTTAATTTCTTTTTTAAGGATTAATTGATTTTTAATTTAAAATTAAACAAAAATAAATAAATTTAATTGTTCACTTTATTATTATATTTTAAATTTGAGTTAGGACCGCTACTAACGATCCTTCCTTCTCTATATGAGATTTATGTTATTGTGTTCTCTCTCGAACAAGGATAACGCTTGAACTCGATGATTTTGGCGCTTCTTTCTTCTATATTTATTAGGATGTTATCAAGCATGATATGTAAAATTGTAATTTAGTTTTTCAATACATGTTGAATTCTTCCAAACTTCAACTCTAAGAACATTGTGCTCATTTATAAGAGTAAGGATGTTGATTCTTTGGCTCATTATCGTCCTATTGCTCTTTTAAACTTCAAGTTAAAATCATCACCAAAATCACTGTCGACATATTTGCCTCAATAATGCCTAAACTAATTTTTGTTGAGCAAAAGGATTCATCCAAGGTCGGAACATTAAAGATTGTATTTATCTGGCCTTAGAAACAACTAATCTTCTTGATGCGAAAAGTTGGTGTGGTAACGTAGTCTTAAAAATGGATATAACTAAGGCATTTGACACTTTAAGTTGGAATTTACTTCTAAAAATTATTCATCAAATTGATATCAATTCTACTTTCTATCATTGGATATAAAGTATCATTCATTCGCCTTCTCTATCCATCTTCATCAAATGTGTCATCCATGATTGTTTCAAGTATTTTAAGGGTGTTCGTCCAGCTGATCCTTTATCCATCACTCTTTTATTTGGCGAAAGAAGTTCTTAGTAGAAGTATTTCGAGATTGATGGTTTCAGGTAATCTGGCTTTGAATATAGGCCCTAGAAACATCAAACTTTCTCCTGATTCAATTTATGCATACGTCATTTTTATATTCTGCAGAGGTCCGACCTTTAATATCATAACCCTAACAACCATATTCTCTTATTACTCTTTAGATTCAAGGGAGCTTATCATTCGAGATAAATCCTCCATTCACTTCGGAACAATATCGTCTTCCATAATCAATATTTTGTTAAAGGATTTAGCAGAAGTTCCTTATCATTCACTTAACTCGGATATCTTTTTTTTTTTTTTTACTTTCAATTAGATCTTTTATCTATTTTTTTAGAATAATTTGTTATAAAGTATCTTTTTTACAAAAATTACTTAAAAAAATATTATAAATATTCACAAATAAATGTATAAAATAAAATCATAATAAACTGAATCTACTAGAATTAATTAAAAACGGCTTAAGATGGGACAAAAGGCGCAGCAGAATTTGACGGCCCAATTTTAACGGGTCAGATTTTGACGGCCGACCATCTTTAACAGAACGGTAGATCCAAAATTTCAATTCAATCTGCTATTTTTTTAATGGATGTGTGGACTGATCCGGCGAACACTCACCCATTTGCCATCCCTAATATAGACATTATGTTCATTCCATCTTTCATCTACTATTGAACTCTTAACACATTAAACACACACGCTTAGACATCAAGAGTGTGATCCAAATGGTCTGATAGATAAAAATTAATCGCAGATAATTCAACCAATCATTATAAATGATGAGACCATCTTAAAATTTGGTCTGGATCTGTAACACAGTTGAATTGTTTGATGAAAGTTACCCAAACATTATAAACACCACACACAAATATACACCAAGGATGAAAAAATAAAACCATGCTTGCATGTGTCTGTAACAAATATACTTGAATGAAATAAATAGATATTTCATCTATCCTTTAGTTAACAAAATACATAGACTAGTATAATAGTATCCATACTCATTTATATAAGTACTAAAATATAATGTTACTTAAATACTGACTTAATATTCTAATTTTAGGTTATTGTTTGATTAATAGTTTTATTGTAAAAAAAATTAAAAGTATAATATTTTCATGTATAATAGTCAGTTTGTTTTATCAAAATAAAAGAAAAAAATTCTACATGTATTTGTACATAAATACAAATTTTAAAAATAATTTTGATATTAATAGATATCTGTGCATACATTAAAATCAACTAAATACAATGAAAGTGTTGGAACTAACTACAAGACCAAGTATGTAAATAACTTTTTATAAACTTTTAAATAACGCCAATCATAATAATTAAACTTTCAAATTCGGTGATGGAGTACTATATTCATCTTCAATTATGAGTATTAATTTATCTTCGAAAAAAGTGTACCTGTTGTTTATTCTACAGAACAATAAAATAATAATAATAATGTTGCAAGTACTTTGATAGCGTGTATGTATTGTACTGTTTCTGACTTCTTTATAGACATTACTTCTACTTTTCATATTTTAATATCACTATTTTTCTTTCCTTTTTTCATATATTAAAGCATAAAATATTTAATTTTTATTCATAAAATAATAAAGCTGCAAATGGTTAGAACTTGTTGGTAATAGCATGCACACTGCTTCTTGCTGTTTGAAGGAAAGAGAGAGAGAAGAGAAAGTGCTTTGAGAATTGTATAGAAAAAACAAAAGAATGAAAGAATCACTGTTTAAGAGTGTGATGTGATGATGAGTGGTTTCACTCAAAGGTTTTTTTCTTTTTTCTTTTAAAAAAAACCACTCATGATTCTTTGATACGCGTGCTTTGTTTTTTGATCAAAGGTTTTTATGTTTTTGTTTTTTCAAATAAACATCTTCTTAGGACTTTGACCTTTTTTTAGCAGTTTTTGTTCCTTTGTTCATGTTTGTTGGATTCTTATGTTGTTTTACAGACAAGAACAAAATGAGATTCTCATGTTGAGAATAATTATATTCATCTTCAAAATGGACCCTTGTTTTTTACCCTTAAGTCAATTATACAAAATGGGGTGGTAGTGATTGATTATTTGGTGAACAATATTGCTTCAAGTTTGTTCCTTTTTTGAGGTTTTGAGAAGTTTTTAGAAAATGGTTTCCTTAGAAGAAAAGGTTAAAACTGTTGGTGTTGGAGGAGGTGGACTTGTTGCTGAGATGAAATTGCTTAAGGAAATGCAAGAACATTGTGGTATGTTTATATGTTAATGTTTGTTTATTGTTTACTTTGCTGTAATAGCTTAAGTAATAATCTCTTTTTTTTATGGTTTAATGTTTTTTAGGGGTGAGAAAGAGTTTGAATTCTGAGTTATGGCATGCTTGTGCTGGTCCTCTTGTGACTTTACCTCATGTGGGAGGTCTTGTTTATTACTTTCCTCAAGGACATAGTGAACAGGTGAAGTAGTCTTTTTTGAAAGTGCTTTTTTTCTTCTTCTTGATTTTGTATATTAAGAAACCCTTTAAGATTTGTTTTTTTTTCTTCTTTCTTTAGGTTGCAGCTTCTACTAGAAGAACAGCAACTTCACAGATTCCAAACTATCCTAATCTTCCTTCTCAGTTGTTGTGTCAAGTTCAAAATGTCACACTACATGTGAGTAATTTTTTCACCACCTTTTCTTCCTTAATCACTTATTTCATTTTCAAAGTTTTAATCTTAAATCCTTTTGTTATGATTATGATGATAGGCTGATAAGGAAACAGATGAAATCTATGCTCAAATGACTCTTCAACCATTGAATTCTGTAAGATATAGGAAATCTTAGTAGTTTTAGAATTTCTGTTGTTATCATACATCTAAATGTTAATGTTAGTGTTTAAGATTGATTATGTTGTGTTGTATTGTTCTTTTTTTTTTTTGTGTTAGGAAAAAGAAGTGTTTCCTGTATCTGAGTTTGGATTGAGCCAAAGTAAACATCCAACTGAGTTTTTCTGCAAAACTTTGACTGCTAGTGATACTAGCACACATGGTGGATTTTCGGTTCCACGCAGAGCTGCTGAGAAGCTATTTCCTCCATTGGTAAGGCTACATAATAGTACTAGTTTGGTTGCAATTGAAAAACCTATTTTTTACTCTACAAGAATTCTTATTTGATTGTGTTTGGGTTTTAGGATTACACAATTCAACCTCCAACTCAAGAACTTGTTGTTCGAGATTTACATGATAATACATGGACGTTTCGACATATATACCGAGGTGAGGATGTTTTCTACATCTACCTCTACGTAGCATATTTCACCGACATTTTGTTTTAAATGTGTTAGAGCCGGACACGACTCCTTGACACTTGCACGTGTTTGAGCCGGACTGGTTTAGATCCTTAAGTTTTTTTTCTACATTTTTCATGTAGGTCAGCCAAAGAGACACCTTCTCACAACAGGATGGAGTTTGTTTGTTGGCTCAAAAAGGCTTAGAGCCGGTGATTCTGTTCTTTTTATCAGGTAAGTTCTGTTGTTGTCTTCATTTTTGTCAAGTTGCCACAACCTGTCATGAAAATCCGTAAAATTCTTCTAACTATCCATGTTTTCACATACCTTAATACTAAATGTGATGCTTCAATTGTTTCAAGGGATGAGAAGTCACAATTGCGAGTTGGTGTAAGGCGTGCTAATCGTCAACAGACATCAACATTGCCATCGCCAGTACTTTCTGCTGATAGCATGCACATTGGCATCCTTGCAGCTGCAGCTCATGCTGCCGCTAATCGAAGTCCATTCACGATTTTCTACAATCCAAGGTATACCATAACATGTTCATACTCTAGCCTAACTTCAGTTTTAGATGTAATTGTTGTGTACTAATTTCTTGTTGATTGTATTATTCTAAGGGCATGTCCTTCAGATTTTGTTATTCCACTGGCAAAATACCGAAAAGCTATTTATGGGACTCAGCTCTCGGTTGGTATGAGATTTGGTATGATGTTTGAGACCGAGGAATCGGGTAAGCGGTAATTTCCTAAATGCCCGGATTATGATACAGCAAAAGATGCCTTCAGTTGAATTTTTTTCCTATGATATGTGTGAAATTGATGTATATTTCTTCGTTTTCTGCAGATATATGGGAACGATTATTGGTATGAGTGATGTTGATCCACTAAGGTGGCCTGGTTCTAAGTGGCGAAATATTCAAGCCGAATGGGATGAGCCAGGGTGCGGTGATAAGCAAAATAGAGTTAATGTATGGGAGATCGAGACTCCCGAAAGCCTTTTTATCTTTCCTTCTATGACTTCGAGTCTTAAACGGCCGTTACAACCCGGTTTTTTGGGTAAGTTTCTTAACTCTCTAACTCCTTCTTTATCAAAAATGTCTTCTACTTGCTGATTTGTTTTATGATGCAGAAAATGAGTGGGGAACTTTGATAAGAAGACCTTTTATTAAAGCACCTGAAAACGGAACAATGGATCTCTCGAACTCGATGGCGAATCTCTACCAAGAAAACATGATGAAGATGATGTATAAACCTCAAGTTATCAACAACAATGGAGCATTTTTACCTGTCATGCAACAAGAATATGCTCCTACAAGAGTTCCTTTGCAAGATATGAAGTCCTCGCATCCGATGGAGAATCCGAAAGTTCATCTTTCAACTACCGAGAGCATGCCTAATAATACCTTAAACATGCATTCATTGTTGAGAAATGATCAACCTGAAAAATTTCACCCTTTGACCAAAACCGAGAAGATGAAAATAGAATCCGAGACATTGCCTGATCAAATTTTTGACTTCCATCTTCAAGCCTGCAACAACATTGAAAAAGCGAATGCGACCAGTCCTGTCAATCCTCAAAGCCTTGCAAACCAATCAACATATCATAATCAAAATCAATCAATGTTCAGTCAAACTAGTCCGTGGCCTAATCAGCAGCAGCCTCAGTTAGATTCGTCGATGTTGCATCCTCAACTGATTGATATGGTCCAGCCCGATTCTTCCATTGTCAACGGCATGCTTCCTCAGATAGACATTGACGAATGGATGATGTATTCTTCTTGCCAACCTCAAGTAGTGAATCCCTCTATACCTTCCATGAACCAAGAAGTTTGGGATCATTATGTCAAGAACTTTAACATGAAGGATCTTTCAGATGAAAGCAATAACCAAAGTGAAATTTGTGTCAATGTCGATGTTAGTAATAGTGTGAGTACCACAATGGTTGATCCTTCTACTACTTCAAATACAATTTTCACGATTTTTGCTCAATGAAGGATAAAGATTTTCAACATCCTCAAGACTGCATGGTCGGAAACTTAAGTTCTAGCCAAGATGGCCAATCTCAGATAACATCCGAAGTCTAGCTGAGTCGCATGCGCTTTTCCTCTTAGACAACTCAGGCGGCACCTCTTCAAGTCAAGTTGATTTTGATGAAAGTAGCTTTCTGCAGAATAAAAACTCATGGAAGCAAGTAGCTGCACCGATTCGAACCTACACAAAGGTAACATTCTTTTATGAAATCCTGGCTTAAAAGTTATTATTTTATTCAACATGTTCCAATAACGGTATTGTTTTATTGTGTGACAGGTGCAAAAAGCAGGTTCGGTTGGAAGATCGATCGACGTAACTACATTCAAGAACTATGAAGAGCTGATTCACGCAATTGAATGCATGTTTGGACTAGACGGTCTGCTGAATGACATGAAAGGTTCGGGATGGAAACTAGTATACGTAGATTATGAGAGTGATGTTCTACTTGTTGGAGATGATCCTTGGGAGTAAGTTTCTTACCCTTATAGCAAGTGTCAGTGTCGGTCTTCAAAACCGACACCAACACTTGTGATTACACTTAGTTAATTTTTTTTCCAAATTATTACTAGTATCGACATGTTTGTGCTAGTGTCATTTTTTCGGTGTTCGTGGTTCATAGCTTGTAGCCTAATTTTGGAACAATGATGAGGCTTTTAGAACAATGTCGTTGTGTGCAGGGAATTTGTGGGGTGTGTTAGGTGTATACGAATATTATCACCTACAGAAGTTCAACAGATGAGTGAAGAGGGGATGAAGCTTTTAAACAGTGGAGCATTGCAAGGAATCAATGTTTGAAACACACCAATGATTTGAATATGTTCTTGTAACCAAATGTGTTTGTAAGGTATGAACTAAAATGACAGTAATTTAGGATTTTGGAACATTAGCAGAGATATGTATGTGGACAAAACAAACTTTTAGTTTATGATTATGTTAGATAAAAAATTATGAGATATTCAATGAATCAAAGGGTTACATTGCATACCTTAACTTGTAATGTATTCTGGAAAGCAAGTGGAAATATTATGCGTTATGTTGTGTTATTAATCTTGTACATTATTGAATTTTTATTAAATTATCAACTATATAAGCAATAGAGAACAAAAACCCTTGTGTGGTGAGTAATGTGTGAAGTTATTTAAGTATGAATAGGGCAAAATTCTTTATCAATATATAAGATTGCTTCATTTTTAAAGTTGAATTCACGTGAAATTGAAAGATACATCTTTATGTTCGGTTCGGTGGAACTTCAATTTCATAGTGTTTGAATAAGAAATTGATATTGGCATTCTTGTCTTGTGAGATTTAGTATATCGTTTTTTGTTTGTTATGTGTGTCAAACTGTATGGCTAATGAATCTATTGAAGGAGCTGGTTAGAAGTAAGGGTGAGGCTTTTATGCTCCTAGTTGACAATGTTTTGTTAATAAACTTGTTAAGAACTCAATTGCACATAGAAGAAGTTATTGTGCACAAGAATTAAAGATGATAGGAATAATGAGAGAATAATGAGAGAATGACGACTATCAAAAGAGTGAAAGAATAAGGATTTTTATTATAAATGACATCTATCACTAGTCTATTTATACAAGGATAAAATTGCCACATAGGCCTAATAGAGTAATCTTAGTGACCAAGATAAAGGTACATAAATAAAAATACTAAATTACCCTTCAATATCATCCCTTAATTTATATTTCTATACAAAACTAACAACACGGCTCCATTTCAAGAGGAGAATTGATGCCTCTTGATTGCATTCGCCGAACATCGCTAACCGCTTCGATGCTAAAGGCACACCTCTAATGTTCCGTTTGGACTTGTCTTCTCAAGAAATGATACTTAGTCTCAATATGTTTGCTTCTCCCGTAACAGATTTTTATGGCGATATTGATTGCAGACTTGTTCAGGTAAAGAACTATAAAAATTGGGGTGGCCATAAGATTAAATATAATTTATAAATAAAAGTTTAATACTATAATGTATATAAAACATCAAATTATAATAAATAAAAGTTGATTATGAAATGATTAAAGAGTATTACATAAAAACACCTTTAATAATGTTCTCAGTTTTTGAGTATTTGAAATCATCAATAATAACCTCGTAATCAACACTTGCAGCAATTTCTCTTCAATGTTAATCGCCATCTATGTCTCCTAGAAAATCAACTTCCATTTTGTTTCTCAATCTTGTCTTGATAATTTTCATCCGAAAAGATCTTTCCGTAGTAGTCAGTAGATCAGGAGAGTCATGATAAGGCGAGCGACTATTAATCAAATAATAAATTTCCTTCTTTCCGTTGCAACCAAAGATGAACATAATTTTGAATAGTTGACAAATTATTCAAACTCGATGCAACGAGCATCAATAATAAAATGAAGTTGAAATTTCAAATTAGTCTTCTTGCTCATCAAGTCCATAGGATAATATTTTTCAACTAGAGTGCAAATGGTATCAAGGTTAAAAGCCTTGTAATTATCCTTGGGAGACAAAGCACAACTTAGAGTTAATAAATCAATACATGTACGCTAAATCATTATTCAACTCTTGCAATTGTTTGTCAATGGTAGCGAAAAATATTTCAACTCTAAAAAATGCTCAATGGTTACGGTTTTCTTCAAGACGAGAATGACCAAATCTTGTTGTTGAATGAACATCATTAAGATCAAGAATCTCAATATTATGTTTTTCACAAAAAGACTTCACAAGAGTAAACAATTCACCAACCAATTTCTCTTAATTTTGAATAAGAGTTTTTGTTGAACAAACCAAATTCATAGCCTTAACTACATCCCGAGATTGTTGTTGTAAAGCTTGACAAAGCATATTTGTCATCCCCATTATTTCTCTCATCAAATGCAATATGAATATGAAATCAAATGACTTCAAATAATTGAAAGCACTATGAGCATCTCCACGTGAAGCATAACTTAATCCTTCCTTAGCAAATTTTCGAAATGTAACAAGTTGCTTCATACATATTTATCAAACTACAAATAGAAGAGAAATGTGATCCCCAACGAGTATCCCCCGCTTAAAGTACCAATTTGATTTTCACCTTTACCGCTATAATCTCACCAATCTCTAATAAATGTTCAATTTCATCTAATTGGGAAGCTTGTAACTCATCATGGCGCTTTGTAGAAGAACAAACAACATTAATAATTAAAGTTAGCTTCTCAAAGAATTGATGAATAGTAACTTCTCTTGATGCAGAATTAAAGCAAGTTGCAATCGATAAGCAAAACAATGAACATAATATGCATAAGGACAATCCTTCATAAAGAGTGCTTAAACCATTCCATTCTCCTCTCATATTACTAGCACCATCATACCTTGACTACGAATGTTAGAGACATCAAGGTTATGCAAAGAAAGTATATCACAAACTTTTTGCTTAAGAGTTAAAGATGTAGTGTCACTAACACGTGCAAGGCCAAAAAATCTCTCTTGTATAAAACCATATTTATCAACAAATCTCAAAACAAGAGACATTTGCTCTTTTTTGAATTCATCACGCGCTTCATCTACAATTATACAAAATTTGGAATCACCAATTTCTTCACGGATATACTTTTTCCACCCTACTTGAAAGAATGTGCAAGATCTCTTTTTGAATTAGATGTGAAGTATACTTGCTATTAGATGGAGCATTTTCCAACACAACTTTTGCAACTTCATCATTGTAACATGCTAAGAGTTTTATTAATTCAAGAAAATTACCTTGGTTTGATAATGTTGTACTTTCATCATGACCTCTAAAGCGCACGCTTGAAAAGTTAACCAACGAACAGTCAATTGAAGTCTTGAGACGTAGTCGATTCTTCATAATTTCAATTGAACTTTGAGCTTGAACAATATTCTAATGTGACCATCTTGATTCAACAAGTCTTGACAAGCTTTTATAGCATTGTATATGTGGAGAACACGGATCTTTCCCTATGTGTTTAAGAAATGCACAATTCTTTCCATTTCTAACTTTCTTCCAAGCTCTAAAACCTGTAGAAATGAAAACATCGAACCGGGCGCCTACTTGGTCTTTTGCTAAAAAGATAACAAGGTAAGCAATAGCAACATCTTTGAAGGTGAATATTCTAACCATGAAGGAAAAGGCTAAACCAAGCGTGTTGAAAGCGTCTTTGATGGTCTTCATTACAGACAATGGATATTGCTCTAAATTCATTTGGTATGGACCCCATTTTAAATAAGCTCTTAGTATTTCATCCATTAGATTTACATTTATATTCCCACATTGAAGGCGTTTTCCAGATCACGTTCTAAAGAAATCTCAATGTCATCCGAACAAACTCTATTAACGTTTTCTTCAATTCTTGGATTCTCAAGAACTCTTTGAGGTTCGAGCATAGGCGTTAAACTCTCTTCATCTCTTTCTTTCCTCTTGAAAAAAGAATTAATTTTCTACTCTTCATTATCACCTTTGTGCTGCATAATTAATTAAATAAATTAACACAACACAACAAAATCCAAAATCAATGTTAGTGAGAACCTTAGTGAGAATCAACACCAAATCAAAATCATAATACAACAAAAACTTAGTGAGAAAAGTAGTGAGAATCAATCCTATTTCTCAAATCAATTCTAACACATCAAAATCCTAAATCAATTCTAACTCAAAATCATAACCCTAACCCATCAAAATCCGGAATCAATTCTAACTCAAAATCATAACCCTAACCCATCAAAATCCCAAATCAATTCTAACTCAAAATCATAACCCTAACCCATCAAAATCCCAAATTAAAATCATAACACAATCCAATCTTATATAACTTAGTAAGTTAGTTAGTAATAAAATAAATCAAACCAATATGATTTCATCATAATCACAAGCCAAACCTAAAGGATAAATTTATTTTTTTCAAAAACATAACAACAAACAAATAAAATCTTACCCAATCAAGAGGTAGCAAGTTGTTAGATGTAAGATGGAGAACTTGTATTACTGAAGTAAATTGCGGTTGCCGGTTGGTAAAATAGAAGAAGGCAGTGAAAGATGGAAAGGGTTGTTGGAGAAGAAGGGTTTTAGAACCGTAAAAAGTTTAGAGAAAAAGAGTATTTTGATTGTTGAAAAATTAAGGTTGTTTGTAAGTATAAATTAAAATAATTAATGGCAAACTGTAAATTTTTATTTTAAATAGGGTACTTTGATATTTTAATATTATATAAAAAAAAAAGCTAGGGTGGCTATGGCCCCCACATAACTATCTTCCGCCATTGGACTTGTTATCAATCATCGACTGAGAGGCTTCTTTACTTTAATCTTCAGATCTTGCAATAAATTCAAGCCATACGACTTGACATTCAATATACGCAAGAATATACTTTTCAAAGCGTCGACAGAGTAACAACAACTTGCTTCTGAACTCCAAGAAATAGGACCCCTCGAAACTTGAATAACTATCCGTAAGTACTTCTTATCAATTTATCTCCACACCAATCGAGTTAGAGTAGCTCATCAACTCCGATTCGCCTTTCTTCCAAAATAATATTCCAAACTTCAAAGTTCCCTTGATATACCTTTAATTCGACAAACTGATAATGAGACCACTTAGGTTTACTCATGAACCTACTAACCAATCCAATGCAAAGGACATATCAGGTCCGATACACACAAATACCTCAGAGAACCAACCAACTGTTTGGAGATTGTAATATCCACATCTTCACCCTCAGAGTCAGAATCTAATTTATGATTGGCTTCTGGCGGTGTAACAACAACATTACAATTCTCCAGCTTAAATTTCTTCAGAAGTTCTAGTTCATACTTCAGCTGATGCAAAATGATACCTTCTTTCGAGTACAAAATCTCCATCCCTAGAAAATATATCATATTTCCCAGATCAGTTGTAATGCCCGTTTTGTTTAATTATTTGAATTGTTTAATTATTCGCTTAATTTAATATTTTCTATAATTGACCGAATAAATTGATAATGTTGTAGAAATACCAACTTAAGTTATTAATTGATTGTGGGATAATTAATTAATATGAGTAGTGAGAATAAAATAAATAGTAGGAATAATAATATTAGTAAGAATAATATTAATATGTTAGTATTATTAAAAGAAGTAGAATAAGTAGGGAGAAAGAGTTATTTTTATGAGTAAAATAGAAAAGAGGGTTTTGGAGAGAAAAGGAGAAATAGAAGAGAAATGAAGAGAAGAGAATCTAGCTAGGGCAAAATCACAATCTCCAAGCCATTCAATATCTGATTCACAAGATAAGGGTGAGGTTCTTGCTCTCTAATTGGGAACATGATGAATGATAGATAGTGGGGTTTGTGATCTTGCTAGGTTTGTTGTTGTTGTTGTTGTTGTTAATGAAAATCCCAATTTGAAACTTGAAAAACCTAGGAACTTGGTGAATGTTGTGAACAATGTTGGTTTTGCTTGATAATACATGTTGCTAATACCTTAGAAGGGTTTATTTTGGGTTCACAAGGTGGTAATGCCATAAATTTGGATTGAGGGTGTTGAGGAGAGGTTGGCAGCATCAAAACCCAACTGTTACACTCCAATTAGGGCGCCATGGGATGACGCGATGAATCGAACACCGCTTTCGGTCAGGTGCAAAGGAGTTCGCGACGATCTGAGTTGATTTGCCTTAATTTTCCGATTTTGAGTTACCGCCCATTTTAAGTAATTTGTCTAGGGGACTTCAAGTAGGCTTTATGAGTATAAACACGGTAATAAGTAAGGAATGACATAGGAATTGACTAAGAATAGTTCAATTAATGTGTTGGTAAATGTAAGCTGTTTAGCGGATTAATCGAAGTTGAAAGAATTGAATAAATGGCTCGTATATGCTAGTGAGTTATTGTAACATGTTTATGTTCCTAATCCATATTAGAGTAACAAAGTGTTGTTGTTGGAAAATCGTTGTTGTTAAAAGTTGTTGTTGTTGGAAAATCGTTGTTGCTGAACGTTGTTGTCGTCGAAGGCTTGATGGCCAATGTTGATGGTTGTTGTCGTTTACTTTGTTAATTTTGGTTGTTGTTGTTGTAAGTTATGCATGATAGTCGCATGAAATACATTGTATTATTAAGTTGGCCTGGATTGACATATTTTTATATTGGAGCGAATGCTTAAAATGTTGGCATGGATTGGCAAAATGTTGAAGGCTTATGCCTTGTGCCTCGGAATTACTAGAAAATATTCTAAGTTGGGAGTTTTACTCAAATGGTACCACATGCATTTGCATTGTCAAAGTCGCATACTTTAGTGCATATTGATGTTGTTGTATGATTGATTGGTTTTGTTGTTGATTGATTGTGGGATGTCAAAATAGTAATTTACGTAATTCTAACTATATATTATTTATCATGATCTCAATTATATGGTTTGATATCTCACCCTTTCTTTTGTTTTTCCGTTACCTTTATATTGGTAGCGTGCAGGTAACCAGGAAGAGTAGTCGTTACCATTTTAGTTCAAGTTCAGTGTCATTTAACGGACGTACGTAGCACTTGGAAACGAATATTTATCTTATTTTGTTGTTTTAATCGTTGGAACTTATGTTGTTAAGTTGAAGATTTTATTATGTTGATTAAGACTCAAAAGATGCTATGCCTTGTATGCGAAACTAATATGACTCCGATGCATGATTAATGAAGTTGTTTATGTTTGAAGACTAATAATTGTGCATTGCGTTTAGTTCCGCCTCTTTATAGTGTTATGTATCTGTTTTAAATAAAAATGACATGTTTATGTGTATAAGTTGATAATGTGACATCTTGATTATGTTGAAAATTTTTATACTTTGATTTCATTGAATAATTACTGGGGTAGAATCGGGTATTACATCGGTCATCTCAAATTCATTCATATTATACTCTTGAACTTGATTATATCTTCCGAAAGTCCCGTAAGCAATATGTCATCACATAAAGACACACGTAATCATATTGCTTCGAATGTTACACGTAAACTCCATATTCCATCTCACCTTAAAACCGCTTTTGAAAGATGAATCAATATTCGATTCCAAGCTTTGGGTGTACTACAATCCATCAAAGTCATATGTATCATACGCCCCTTCACGATTATTTTTCACGAAGCCGGAGGTTGTGACACATATACCTCTTTTGTAATGAACCCTGGAAATGCGACTTACATCCAATGCATGAGAGGCCAATTTTTGTTGCAAAAGCAATCACCATTGATTTTTCATATCTAGCTACGGTGAAAATACCTCAAAGTAATCTAGTCCAGTTTTGAAGGAAACCTTGACCTTGCTTTCAGGCTTACAAAGTGATCCATCCTGGCTTAAGCTTCACCTTGAAAACCCATCTGACAATCGATGGCTTACTTCTTCTTGGAAGCTTAGTCAACTCCCAAGTTTTGTTTCTTTCTATAGCCTCAACTTCTTATTTCATGGCATTCAGCCATACTTTCTTCTTGAGTGCTTCTTCTATACCCAATGGTTGAATCTACTAACATGGCACACTGAATGACTTCTCCTTGTGAGTCAACTTCGGTGTCTTGCAACATGTCAAAATATGCAAATCTTCTAGGTATGGTTATGATTCTTTGTGGCCTCTGAACTTGTTCTGAATATTCTCCAGAACTTGGAACAAAATTAACCGGACCTTGTCCGAAACCATATCTTGAAATTACCACCTTCAAAAACATGATCATCTCTAGAAGTTTGTCCTCGTAACCTACGTCGTGAGTTTTCCTTTCGTAAGCATTATCACCACCGTTATCAGATCACCAGCTTAACTGGATCCGAATCATCTTCATCATCTTCATCTTGTAACTTTCAACTTGTGACTCATCTTCGAATTTATCTCACACGGAAATGGGTTAAGACTTTCTCGATCCCAAGCTTCCGACTCTTTCTGCAATAACGTCTGCTGGACTTCGCTTTGTTAGTTTGGACAATAAAGCGTACACATGTCTTGTGGTACCCCACCAATAACATCACTTGCTTACTATCATCCGATTTCTTCATTAGCTTACGGAGCGTGTTTGTAACATATGTAACCAAAAACGGATATGACTAACACTTTGCTTCTCTCGATCCACTTCTAAAGGAACAATTCCTTCAACCTGCGTTGGGCGCTAGTGAGCACGTATGTTGCAAATAGCTTGACCTCCCATAAGTCAGGAGGAAGCTTCTTCTATAGCATACTTCATATATCGGCAAAGTTCGATTTCTTGTTCAACAAGACCATTGTGTTGAGAGTATGGAGAAGTAACCTCGTGCTTAATTTCATTCTCACACGTAATTCTAGAATTGGTAATTATACTCACCTCACCATCGGTTATGAGAATCTTTAACTTCGACCACTTTGATTCTAAACCTTCACCTTAAACTTATAGAGTTATGTAAACACCTTATTCTTAAACTTATGAAGGTGTTACCCACGTCATTCTTGTGAACTCATCCACAAAAGACACAAAATACCTATTCTCTGAGGTTATGGAAATGGTCCACACCACGTCAATATACAACTCCAAAGCATGTTTTGCTCTTTAGGCTACCGATACAAATGGAAATTGGTTTGCTTTCCTTCATGCATACCTACATGACTTCTCGGCTTCACAATCTTGAATGTACATGAGTTTAGAACTTAGATGCCCTAAGCTTCTATAGTTGAGGATGCCTTAATCTCTTGTACTATAGCTTATTATCTCATTCGTAGTCTTTACACTAAGACACTGCTTCCGGTTGTTTCTACATTCACCTTGAATGTTTTGTTGCTTCGGATTGCGTACAATCAACTTCTAAATGGAATCATACAACTTGATTGTTCTTCATAACAACCTAGAAACCTTTCTTAATGGTGACCACACATCAATTCTTTTGATTCCGTGAACATAACAAATATCCTTGATTAGAACATTCTTCCCATTCTTCACTTTAACTTTGACATTTCCCTATACCGCATAAAGGTACTTATCATCAGCATATCGATCTTTGTCCTCCCTGAGTCAAAATCTATCGACCATTGATCGTTTTCATCAAGTGATTTGAACAACCGGTGTCATATACCACCAATCATCAAGCATCTTCCATCGGACTCGAAGCCATCAATAACATGTGTTCATCATCTGAATCTCCTCCGGCTATGTTTGCTTCTTCCGATTTCCTTCCTTTGTTTGACCGGCAATCTCTAGCAAAATGGCACATGCTTTCCAAAGAATATTAACTTTCTTCTTATCGACTTCTCCTTCCACTTCCGATGTTTCTTCCTCATCATAAGTTGAGGTTTCGACTTCTCGAATCTATCACCACGTCTATTCTTGGCCTATGACCAAGAATGCTTACGGTCCCTTGACAAAAGAAGCTTTCGCAGCTGCTTTCAACTTCCTCTCTCGGAAGTTCTTCCGAGACGGAACTCATGTTTGCAGACTACTGCGCTCTTATTCTCATGGTTTCCGGATCTTTAGAATGTTCTATTGCTACAACAATGTAATCAAATTGAGTAGTAAGTGACCTCAATACCTTTTCTATGTTACTGTTCATAAAGAGTTTCTCCAAGCCTTCTCATTAGTGGTCGAATCATTCAGAGATATACTCAAACCTTCTCATTGTTCTTCATGTTGAGATCTCATATTTTTTCCGTGGAAAGCTTCACCTTCTTCCCGATGCTTCACCACCGTAATATCGACTGTGTGTCCCACGCCTTTTGACATCATCAAATTAGCAATTTTCTCAACATGTTCACATCCATACGTTGATGGATGAAGAACAACGCTTTTCGATCTTTCTTCCCTCTTGTTTCTCGCCCTCTCTCTCTTCTTTTGTTGCATTTTCTACAACCGAATATACCTATCAAGAATAAGCTCAAGAACATCTTGAGCCCCAAATAACACGTGCATCTGAATCATCCATCTGTTCCAGTTCTTGCCATCAAAATCTGAAAGTTTGGTACTCATATTTCAATTTCCGTTCATCTTCAACCTTGTACAGTACACTCATATCTTCACTCACATAATATTTCCCAACCCCACAAAATCAGAAAATATGACTCTGTTACAATTTTGTTAAAAGATTCAACATGAACCCAGAAATAAAATCAATCACTCAACACAAACTCACGTTCACTCGTATTTCCCTGTGTTTCTAACCGGAGCTCTAGATACCAATTTGTTGGTGCACAATAATTAAAGATGATAGGAATAATGAGAGAATAATGAGAGAATGACGGCTACCAAAAAAGTGAAAGAAATAAGGATTGTTGTTATAAATGACATTTACCATTAGTCTATTTATACAAGGATAAAATTGCCACATAGGCCCTAATAGAATAATCTTAGTGACCAAAATAAAAGGTACGTAAATAGAAAATACTAAATTATCCTTCAAGTAAGTATATTGAGATGATATTTCACTACTTGATGGAGCTCAAAAGTTTTAAAAATAAAAATGAACTAGGATAGGGAAGACTTGAAGTACCATTATTCAGATGGTGTGTTGTGTGAATTAACTCAAGTGTTGTAACTGGTTAACACAAAAGTGTAACCGGTTACATGAAGGAGAAAATCACTTTTAAAAAGTAGAAAAAACATTTTGGAGTTGGCGTAATCGATTACGCATTTACTTAACGATTACACTTGTTGGTATTTTTCAATTTTTCGAATCTGTAATTAAGTAGCAAAGATTTACGGCCAAACTTACATAGTTTTTAAAGTAGAAAAGATCTAGATATTTTTATAAGTCTACTTCATGAATAGACGGACTACAAGCCATAAAACAATCTTTTAAGTCTATCCGGTCAATTTTAATAAATATGAATAAATGTTTTATTTTTATATTGTATTTTATACTTTACATTAAAATACAAAATAAAGCTCATTGATATCGAAGAATTTGTAAAAATAAGTTTAAAAAACCTTAAGAATAACATCATATGTTGTTTTCATTAGTTCTATAAAATAAATAAGTGAATTTCTTATTCCACCCCATGTTTTTCTTAGGCACCACGTGAAATTCCAAAAATACCCCTAAAAATTGGAAATATATTTCCGATGCGCACTATTTTAAATTGCATTTATATAAAATCGAAAATGCACTTTCGTACAAATCGAAAATACATTTCCAGTTTCTAATATAAGCAAAATGGTTGCTATAACAAACCAAAAGTGGCATGAGCCACTTGGGGTGGTTGTGTTTACTTTTGTTGAAAATCGGAAATGTATTTCCGGTTTATATGTAGTGTATTTCAGTTCCATTTTTACTTTTAAAGGGTGTATCTCAAAAATGATAAATTATTAGTGTATATGGTGCGAATCAGAAGTATACTTTCGGTTTTCCAAAGACATTTTTGAAATTGTATAGGGTGTTTGTCACCTTTATAGAGTGGAATAAGAAATTCACATAAATAATCTCACAAAATTTATGCTCTAATGTAAACTCAAATAAATCAATGCAAACAAATATTTAATTTCGTTGTACTTTTAATTCTCTAGTCTATTTAAGTACTAGTTGAATTTCTTATTCACATGTATTCAAATGATATAGACTTTTTAAGTAGGCTATTAGGCTAATCATACTTTCTAAAAAGTTAGACTGAAGCCGAAAAATAAGTATTTAATAGACCAAATGCAAGACTTAGACATTGATTTTTTTTAACAGACAGGACTTAGATTTAGCAAATCGTAACTCTACGTAATCGGTTATAGATGTGTGTTAACTAGTTACAGGCCTGACTTTTAGTTTTTTCTTGTTCTTAGATTATGTGTTTTGTATTTCAATCACTTTATAGTGTTTGTATAAAATATAAATGTCTTGGAAGCCTCATCATCATTGTTAATCAAAATAATATTCTCACTCTCAATTATATTTGTTTCGCTCTAATTCTCTCTCTTTCACTATCTCTTTTGTTATACCAATCTTGCAATTGAATGTTTCAATAGTATGGTCATTTACTATATCCGATAAATTAATAATTTAAAGTAATAATGAGCCATTTTATTTTGACTTTTTTTATTAAAAAAATAAGTTTTACAATGTTATATATTTTATGTAAATAAATCTATAAAAAAATTATAATAAATTTTGAATTAAAATTTTGAAATATCATTTTATATTTTACTATTTTATTAAAATTTATTAGATATCAAAATTTAAAAATCACTTAATTTTAAAATTATTTTATATAATTTTTCAAAAAATTATTTAAAATATATTTTTAAATTATGATTTCAACTATCTTTTAATCTTCAATAATATATATTTGTGTTACAAGATGTCTAAATTACTCTTTCAATTAAAAAAACAAATATAATTTATAATATTTAAAAAAATTATAAAATTTATTTTTAAATATAAAAGATATTTTCTTTAAGCTAAAATTAACTTCCCAAAAATATGACATCTTATTTAATGCAAAACTCAATTAAAATAAAATAATTCCTAAACTCGAGTGAAATTGAATTCAGAGACAATATCGAGAACTATAAAATAATTTTATTTTAATATATTCCATAATTAAGTGCAATAGAAAAGTGTACTTCAAGTTTACATTAATTTGTTGTAAAATTACTTTCTCTTCTTTTAAGAAATCAAAATGAATTAATAAAAACTCATCTATTAAACATAAGATGTATTACAATTTTATTGGGGCCTCAAGAATTTACAATAAGTTAACATACCAAGAACAACAATATCACTCTGAACCCAAATAAACCGGAGGAGATTAGTTAACTTTACTATTTGATGTCTTTGGTATCTTTGGTGTATTTAGAAGAGAAATGAATGATTAAAATAAGTTATTTTGATGAATGAGAAAGAAGAGTTAGAGATAGGAGAAACTCACCAAAGCTAATAAAATTGATAGGTAACAAATCCTTGTCCAAAACAAACAAAAGCGTTTTATCACCATCTATGAAACACCGACATCTTAAATTTAATTCGATATTTGATACAACGATAATCGATAATAATTTAAAAAAATAAATCAATTAAATATAATTATAATGTTATTCTGTGTTTAATCTAACATAAATACTATTCCATTTTAGAGGTGTTGATGTTACATAGATCACCACAAATGAGATCCATAAATAAATCTATCGGCCTTGACCTTTTAGCCACACCAAAAATCAACTTTACTCTATCTAAATATGAGAAATAGAACGTAACTCTTTAAACAACCTCTTATTCCACTCCATCCACAAACTCATATTGTAGCTAATCATAGTATTTGTAAAAACTCACGGCAAACAATCTTACCACTTGTAAAATGAATAAGCGGTATAAATTAGTCCTTTTAGTGAAAAGGATCAACCTCATTAATATCAATCCAAGATCGAACCTACTGCCAAAGTGAATCAAGAATAAACCTGAAAAAATAAGTGTTGAGCTGACTCCACCATACCACACCAAAAAATACATAATTATCTTCTTGAGAAATGATACATCGCTTGATTAAATTAACTTTTATAGGCAACCTTTCACACAACAGCCACCACACATAGGATAAAAAATTTGATTGCTTTCTGAAGCTACGAGTTAACTTAGGTGTGAGGAAGAATCATTGGGGTAACAAGCCAACAAATATAAGTTAATGCTCTTGGATCCACTGCACTACACTCCAACTCAATCTCACTCGTTGGATTGAACTCAAGGCCAAACGATTACTATCCTCATCTAATACCATGTTCTCTCCGCACATAGTCAATATTAACTATATATTTATTTATTTGTGATCTTAAGACAAAATTAAACAATTTTTTTATATTAATTACACTCATTTCATGTTTAGATTGGTGGAGTTATGGTAATCAATGCTATTTTGTCTAAAACTCTTCAACAAAATCACAATTTGGCTAACTAAGCGCTTGGCCTCGAATGACAATCGAGTCTTTACAAAAGACGTTATTCGAGAATACGAGAGTTCGAGCGGTGCACGACCTCCTAACACGAGCCAAATTAGTCGATCTACTATGTAAGTCGGAAACCGGTGCGAAAGCTAAAAAAATAAAAAAAAATAAAAATCACAATTCTATTGCAAGCTTTGAAATGTATCAGTTCATTTGGTTGGCTGACTCCAAAGTCCTCAATATCCTTCTGAATAAAAATAGTCTCCAATAATATGGTTGAAAATAAGCTGAAAATATGTTAACAGCTTCTGAAAATAAAGCTGAAAACAGTTTATGGACAATGTCACAATTTACTCTCATAAGCTCTATCAAATAGTCTCAAAGCTTATGTCAATAGTGAATGAAAATAATCGGATCCAAACATGAAATAAGGTATATTTTTTTGTCTCACTTTTGGTATGTCAAAGTCAAAGAAAGTAAAATTGAAAATTTGAAGGAGTCTAAAGTTGACTTCATATGCTTAAAAATGAACTAATTCATTATTTTCTTTCCATTTTCCAACAACTTATCAATTACATAACAAATCTAGAACTCAAATACAGAACATAACTTAAAATGATATATATCACCTCAAGATGTTGCTCTACATTTGGTAAGCAAACACTTCTTGTACACAATCCACATCTTATGTGATTTGACGACGATGTTCAAACCAATTCCATTCACCCGAATTGCATGAAGAGACATAACAGAATCAATAATATTCTCACTTGAATGCTACATTTGTTGTATAAGCTAAGCTCCTAAAGCTTTAACCTGACCTAACCGGTTTCTGAAGAACCGCAGACAACACACTACGGGTTTACCCGATCCAAAACTATCAACCTTTCGCCTACAACCCATTTCAACTTCTTATAACCAAACCTTTCAATCAACCTTGTAAAGTTTGTTTTTCTCTTCACTATCACAAAAGAAATTATCAAGCCAAAACAAACCACCGCCCGCAAAACTCGATCAATATCAAACATCAAAACTCCATCTTCTCCGCCTTTCCTCCAACAACATCCAACGATTAAGCATGAATCAAATCAAACACATTATCGTAAAACGGAAACCTATGATCTAAGCTCAAGTAAATCGGAAAAGTCCTCTAGCAGCAATGAATTCACTAAATGGTGCATCAACATTAAGAGTATTTGTAATCACAGTAACATTTCTATCAAACATTCTAGCAGCAAAAGAACCAGAACCACCACCAATATCAAACCCTACCCTAATTCCACCATTTCCTAAAGCTAAAACATCATCAATCAAAAATCATTTTTACTCTTACCCTTCAAAACTCTTTGATTCTCATTTCCACCACTCACCAAATCAAAACAATTAACACAATCTCTACTCAATTTCTTACCTTTCAAACCACTCCAATTGAAAGTGTTATTACCATTACCAAGAGGCTTCCATAGAGAAACAGGTAAAGGAAAAAACCCTAATTTTGAAACAGTTTTAGAAAAACACCTTCTTCTTGGTAATGGCTCACACCCTTTTAAGATCAGTTTCTGAGCTAAACTCCAATCATCAGGACAAGTTCCAGAAAGCTTGTAATTCATGAACTGTGACAGCAAGTCTGAATTTTTCTCACAAGAATGACCAACAGATGCAACCATTTCAGTGATCCCAGTTCTTGAATCTTTACCTAGAGGAAGCTGATGGCGTTGGAGGAAGATTTTCAGCTCATTTGCAATGTTGGGTCTTGAAAGATCAAATCTTTCATAACCAAGAAGCTGTTTTTCCATCTGGGCTAGTTTCTTTTGAGACAAATCAATCTCTCTGAGAATGAGTGAGACTTGTTCTGAGACAAGAGATGTTCTTGTCGTGAATAACGTTGTTGTTGGTGGTGTTGTGGTTTTTGAGGAAGAAGATGGTGAAAGCATAGAGAGCAAAGAGATTGGTTGTGATGACACAGAAAATCATGAGAATGTTAACAGCTGAAGAACAAAGTGATGCTCTTTTGAATCTTGCTGTTCCATCACCGATTTTCAGAGAAACTGAACCCATTTTGGTGAATCAGTGAAGTAGATTTGGATGAGTGAGGAAGAAAAGCTTGGTTTCAAAGAAACCAAATCTCAATGGAACATATGTGTCGGTTTGTGTTTGCAGGAGTAGCAATTTTAATGTTACTACCTTAATTATTGTTTGTTTTGTGTGTAAATGTTTTGTTTACTGAGAAATTAAAATGATATTAATGTGATTTTTTTGTTTAAAGACTGATTATGAGATCTATAATCATTCTATTATTAATATAGTAAAAGAGATCTATTATTATTTTATCATCAACTTGGAATTTTTATTATTTATGCAAAAGAAATGTGTGCCAGTTGTCACGTGTGAAGTTAATTATGTTAGGTGAAAAAATAATAGTACTACTTGAAATAAAAGTGAATTATTCTCTCAGGTGAATTATTTTTGTGATATTATTAATGTTGAAAAATTTGTTAAAGAAAAATTGTTAAATTGAGAATTTAATGAATAAAAGGAATTAAAAATTAATGACAAGTCCTATGTATTTAGAGTCTTTATTAATAAGTTGTTATAATTTTTTATGGAGATTTTTATTTATAAAATGAAAACCACATATTTAAATCAATGGATTTCAAATATTAATGCCATAAAAATATTTTTCAACTGAAAATGTATTTTTTAAATTTTACAATTATAGTTATAGTTTACAATATTTCAATATTCCATTTCATTTCTTATAAAATGATTTTTTTTTCAAATAAAAGTATATTTCTATATTTTTTTCATTAAACAAAATATATATTTTTTGTCAAATAAATTAGTGCAGAAAAATTTAAGAGTGATCACATTGTCTTCAATTGATTTAAATAAATTACTAGTATTACTTTGGGGAGTGTTATGCGATAGTGCACCATTACCTTACATCAGGAACCAATGCAAATAGCTCATAAAAAATGCAAACAATAACAAGATCTAAAGGTCAAACTTTTGTCCTAAAAAATTCATCATAACTATAAACCGATAACAGAAAAATATTCGTAACAATAGTGGCAACAAAAAAGTCCAAAGTGAAAATACTTAGGTAGGAATTTTTCCTTTTCATTATACTTTGAATATAAAGAATAAAATACTAAGTGCGCCATTACTGCAACAAAACGGTCACGGACTTTAATTATAAAATTAGTCTCTTGCAAAGCCTTTGCTTGATACAGAAATTAGCTAGGACTATAACTTCATGCCACATATCTCTTATGTTAGGTAGGACAAGGCTCCCATTAATGTGAACAAAACTTTAAAACAAATGAAGAGAACAGAACGAATCAAAGCAAGCAAAATATTAGAAGATTATATAAATAGATAGATATCTTTCTTGCCCTTTTCTGATCTGCTTGGGCCTGTAAAATATATTGCCGGTTTGGATCATGGCAATTATGGTCAATATCTCATCACTGCATCCAAGGTCAACACTGGCAAGTAGCATCTTGGACAGTGGTGGATCCAAGACTGTAAAGCTGCTCCATGGCAGAAATAAGTGTTTGGGGTGATGGTGGGTCCATAAAATCAAATGACAGAAGATCATTTATGCCCATGGCTTTCATGCTAAGAGTAGTCATGCCAGATTTATCCTTTGAATCTCTGGAACACAAGTAGGTGACATCTCATTCCTATATGCACTCTCAGCAGTTTCAGGTCCAGTACGCCTTCGTCCATCTTTGTTTGGCTGAGGCTTTGATATTGGAGTTATCACTAAGGAATCAAGACCTTGTTTCGGTTATAAACATTTTGCTTAGCGAAACCAGGATCAATAACATAAAATACCCCATCAATAGTCAAAGAAGCTTCAGCAATGTTAGTAGAACAAATACTTTCCTTTTCCCAAGGAGCGAGATCGAATATTCTAGATTGCATTTCACTAGAAGGGCACTATAAGCAGTAAATGATCACTGAACATCTTTAACTAATGCTTTCATTCTCTCGTAGAGAGGATAAGCAAAATCAATCTCCTCGACCGGCTAAGAAGAGAAGAATGTCTCCTTCTGTGTTCACGAGTGGATCCGTAGAATGTTGATCAAAGACTGTGAATCGGATGCCTTAGAAAAAATATAAACGTGTTGCTTAATGATCAAGAAATAATTATTGTAGGAAAAATGAAGAACACGATTGAACACAGAATTGCTATTAATCATTATTCTTTCCTTACTCTTGAAATAAGTTTAAATAAGATTACAAGTATACAAGAATAACAAATAACCCTCTCACCCTAAAATAGGATTTGCAGATGCAATGATGTGAGACTAGTATGATATTTATAATAAACCTAACATACTAAACTAATGGGCTTTTATCACAATATCCATTACAATTTAACTTAGGGTCTGCAAACTAACAACGATTGGACATAACAAACATGCCATTCGATGCTAACAATCAGTATCCTTGACACTACAAGCTAGAACACACTTCAAATACAATTGTAACACTTTCGACAACAAGATGCGAGCAACCTTCATTGCATACTAAACTTTGTCGAACCATCGAACCAAGATACTACTTCGACCCAATAGAGTTCGATTCAATATCTCACAAATCTCCACCTTGAACAAACTCTATTATCAACTAACGAACTAGTTTTCTTCATGCACTTTATCAATCGTCACAGTGAAAAACTTCAACTAGGCAATTTCTTTGTGATCATATCAAGAACATTATGATTTGTCAAAACCTTCAACACTGGACTTCTCCACGCTCGATTACCCTCCGACGTAAATGCAACCTCACATCAATGTTTGGTTCGCTCATGATAGGTGAATTCTTCGACAGTGTATTGCACTTTGACTATCACATTTATGTTGATAACTTCACCTTGAATATTCAGCTCCTTAGCAAAACCTTCAAGCCACAATGCTTCTTTCACAGCTTCAGTTAAAGCAATATATTCCGCTTCAGTGGTTGATAATGCAACAAACTTCTAAAGTGTTGCTTTCCAACTAATTGATGTACCAAACAAAGTGAAAACATATCCAAAAATAGATTTTTTAGAATCCATACAACCTGCATAAGCAGAGTCAACATATCCTTCGATTACTACTTTACTATATTCACCCAAGGTTCCACTATAAATTAAGACTTTGTTTAGAGACCCACTTATGTACCTTAGAATCCACTTCAATGCTTGCCAGTGAGCCTTTCCAGGATTCTCCATATACCGCTTCAAGACTTTACGTGACATGCTAAGGTCGGGTCTAGTACAAACCATAACATATATCAAAGAACCTACTAAATTAGCATATGAGATGTTATTCATATAAGCTTTTTCGACCTCAGTACTGAGACACTGATCAATACTCATCTTGAATTGAGGGTTTGTTGGAGTTACAATAGGTTTGAATTCGACATACCAACCTTTTCGAGAATCTTCCGTAAATATGCCTCTTGAGATAAGCATAATTTTGACTATTTTCTATCTCTTCGAATGTCAATCCCAAGAATCGGAAGCGCTCCCAAATCCTTTATTTCAACTCCTTATCGAGTTCACCTTCACCCTCAATACATCTTCGACATTGTTACTTGCTATGAATATCATCAACGTAAAGCAACAAAATAACAAATGAATTACTGTGATGAAATCTAAAGTAAACACAAGTGGTCGAATCGACTTCAACAAAACTTATCGGCTATGAATTTGTCGAATCTCTATTCCACTATCGAGGAGATTGTTTCAGCCCATATAAAGATCTATTCAACTTTCACACATAATCTTCCTTTCCCTTTCGACATACCCTTGGGTTGCTCATCCGGATTGTTTCATCTAGATCACCATACAAGGCGTAGTCTTCACATCCATCATTCGAGTTTAAGATTGAGCGTACCATAACAAACAACATTCGAATGAACCTATGCTTCTAACAAGAGAAAATACATCATTGAAGTCTACACCTTCTTTACGGGTGAAACCCTTTGCAACCAACCTTGCCTTGTATCTTTCGTAGCCCGCTCCCCGATTCCTTTCTTAACTTTGAAAATCCATTTACACGACTAACCTAAATGGTTTCTTGATCAATTCCAGTGTTGTTATCATGAAGAGACTTCATCTCATCATCCATGGCCTTCATCCATTCATTCTTATTTCGACTCCTCATAACTTCCTTATAGTCTATTGGTTCTTCGATACAGAACCTCACTGCGAGAGATTAAGATATAAGCTATAAAGATCTGCGTACCAAAATCTTGAGGTGGTTCACACTCTTCGTGTACTATCTCTTGCCAATAAATAGTCATCGCGGTTTCTCAACTTTATTAGCATCCTCTGCTTCTTGACTTTATCTAGGATATGCAATTCACATCAACATGTTCCACCTCGGCAGGAATCTCACTGTTTGACCTCCGTCGGATACTACGCCGACCAACATCATTCGTTTTCTTGAAAGTCATTTCAGCTTTATTGAAAACAACATCTCGATGGTGATAATCCTTACGTGACTGACTCAGGCACCATGTCCTATAAGATTTGACTCGACATGATATCCGTGAACATGCATTTAAGAGCTCGGGTTCGATCTTGTCTTGCCTAATATGAGCATAGGTACCCGACCAAATACTCACGGTTGTGATTTGGTGGATGTCCCGACCAAACTTCTTCAGTGTCTTCATATCTAATGCGTCGGACATCCGCTTTATCAGGATGTTGTTGTCGAAATAGCCACCATTGACACCTTCTTTAAACCCGACTAGTCATGCATAACTTCTCTCGAGATGGTTTGATTAAACCTCTCGACCAAACCATTTTGTTGTGGAGTGCTTGCGATGGTTGCATGTCTTGCAATACTAGAGATCATAAAAGCTGTTGAATTCCTTATTGTAAAATTCAAGACCATTGTTTGTTCTCAACCTCTTGACCTTTCTTCCAGTTTGATTTTCAACCAGAGTCTTTCAACCTTTGAAATTCTCAAAATTTGCATCCTCAGTCTTATGCATGAATACCCATAACTTTCTAAAATAGTCATCTACTATGGATAAAAAAATACTTTGCTCTGAGTGTGATTGACACATTGTAGGCCCAGATCGGCATGGATGTAATCAAGGGATCCATGTGTTCTTTATTGCATTGTTGAAATTCACTTTAAGATTTTCCAAGTACATAGGGTTCACAAAACTTGACTTTCGACTTTGTCTCCACCAAGCAAATTTTGTTTCCCAGATTCGACTAGACCCTTTCATTTACGCGGCCTAATCTCGTGTGTCAATTTACATCTTCGACAAAGGTTTGTGGATGCAACATTTGTCGAACCACTTATAACTTGACCTCGGTGTCTACAAGCCTTTTTCTTGAGCCTCTCAAGACTTCCTTGACCTCTTCATGACTCTTAGGATATTTTTCTCTCCTTGAAAATATATCCTTTCTTCAATCGATTCACCAAGAAAATCAAATTTCTCTTAATTAGGTACTACGACTTGATCAATAACCTTATTGACTCATCATGGAGGGTTGAATCTCACAGGATCCACACCGATCTTGCAAGCTTTGTTGTTTCCCGCAATACAAATCCACCATCTTGATCACATAATTCCTCGAACAAGTCTTTGTTTGAAGTCATGTCGTGCGGAATCCATAATCCACCCATCGACCAGTTCTTTGCGCAAAACCACAAGAACATCGGGTGGAGTCGAAATCATCTTGAACAATAGTTGCATTGCCATTATCCTTTCCTCCATGATCTTTCCTCCATGATATTTTACGGATGCTTCACTTCGTGTAAAACACGCTGACTTTACCTTTCTTCTTGTCGAACTTATCCTTTTGGAAGAATTTTCCCTTTAGCCAACCGCGCTGGCCAAATTGACGTTTATGCTTACTTTTGTTTGTTCGAGTCCTTCAAATACAAGGTTGGTTGAACTTCTTCAAAGGTCGAGGGACTCCAGAACACCCATTTCTACCGCGTTTATTATAAAATCCAGTCAAATGGAATTTTTAAACTAAAACATGGGATCAATACGTTTCAACATTAAATCAACACAAACAGATAAGATACATAACACTTTTTAATTGGGAGGATCTAAACATGACTTGCAATGACTTTCAAACAAAATACTTTTTATTACAATGGTA